>PVIU01002225.1:142970-180145 GCA_004026605.1 Ondatra zibethicus | reverse complement strand
TAAACCCTTGGATTTTACAGGGGGCATGTGAATGAGGCCCTTCGCATCTTAAGGAAATGCTATGGAGTCTCCTTTAACACTAAAGGTACTTAGAACAGACAGATGAAAGAAATCATAAAATAGTATCCCTGGAAAGAATCCTAGAGATTGTCGATTGGAACTAAATGTCTAAATTTGAACGTTATGGTTTTAAGTTCAGGAGTGGTGGTGTAGACTTGCAGTATAGCACTTAAGAGGTAGAGGCAAGAGGACTGAGAATTCAGGATCCAGGGTCTCAAAACAATCAAACAAATAAATGAACTGGCTACCTAACCAGCGGAGTGACTGGCTATAAAATTAACTATCAGGGTCCTTTCTGTTGTCAAAACATTGGTGTGTGACAACAGTCATGGCTTTGTTCACTCCTTACTCAAGCTGTGTGGGAGAAATAAACTGTGAGCCACAGTGTCGCTTAAAATACCTACATAGTACATTTAAAAACGTGAACAGCGTAATCCAGTGCTTGAAAGATGGAGACAGGAGAATCAGGAGTTAAGGCCTTGGTTACATAGCTAGTTTGAGAACAGCCCAGGCTACATAAGACCCTACTTAGAAAAGCAAACAAACTCAACAAACGTGAAAGGAAGGCATTTAAACAGTCACCAACGACCAGGAAGGTGACCCCAAAGCTTCCATGACATACAGATCTCACCTCCAATAGAACGGCTATGGGAAGATCCCCGTACAGATGTGGAGAAGTGTTAGTTCTTGCACTTTGCCGGTGGGGAGAGCGAAGCAACCACTATGGAGAGAGTACTGTGCATCTCAAAATGTTAAGGAGAGAATGAAGGGTCTGTCAGTTCTCCTGCTGGGCACACCCCCTAAGGAAAGGAAAACTGGGACTTGAACCGACATTTCCACATTCATGCTCACGGTAGCACATGCACTATGAGGTGGCAAGAGGTGAAAGAAAGTGCCCTCTTGTGAGCCCCTTATTTCTCTTAGCACCCTGTCCTCAAGATTCACCTAAGCTGTAACCAATATCAGGATGTCCTTCTATTTTTCAATCTTCATAATACTCCCCTGTGAGTGCAGATCACACTCTATTTATCCATCCCTCTGCTGTTGACAGCAGTATAACAGCTGCCAAGGGTGAGGGAGGGGGAAATGGGTAGATGTTGGGCTGGGGGTACATAGCTCAGTTGGTAGAACACTTGCTCAGCATGAATGAGGCTATGGGTTCCATCCCCAGCACCACACATATGGAGCATGGCAATGAATTCTTGTAATGTCAACACTTTGGTGCTAGAGGAATCAGGAGTTCAGGGTATTCCTTGGCTATATAGTGAGTCTAAAATTAGAAAAGAAAAAGGCACGTGCACGCATGCGCGCTCGTGTGTGTGTGTGTGTGTGTGTGTGTGTGTGTGTGTGAGAGAGAGAGAGAGAGAGAGAGAGAGAGACTTGTTGCTTATTTGGGTGTAGAGATTTGATTTTGGAAGTTTTGTGACGGGCTGGAGGTGATGGTAGAATAACAGTGGGTGCACACCGAACTACACTGCCCTGTATTCTTGAAGATGGTAGCTCAGGGACTGAAGAGACGGCTCAGCGGTGACAAGCATGCATGACTGCTGCAGACGTTTTGAGTTCAGTTTCCAGTACCCACCCGTGTGAGATGGCTTACAGTCAGTCACCTACAACTCCAAGGAATCTGGAGTCCTCTTCCTGCCTCCACAGCCACCTGCGCTCATGTACACATACCCCACCCCCAAGTCTTTGAAAAGATGGTAGGCTTATGCTATATCTATTTTTTGCTACAATAAGAAAGAATAATTTAAACAATATATTTAGCCAGTAAAAGGATATTACCAGTTTAACATAAAGTCGATGCAAAAAAAAGTGATTGAGGAGCTACGTTACATTCTCTATTTCACGTTTTCTGCAAAAGCCTGTGCCCTTTTTACATTTCAGCATGTCCAATGGCCATGCGTCAAGTGATTGCCAGCCACATGTGGCTGGTGGCTTCTATACTGTACATACCTTTTAAGATAACGTTTGATGGAATATGGCTCCAAGGTCCCCTGACAGATGTTTCTTAGCCACAGGTCTCTAAAGCCCACCAGCTGAGTGTCTGAGAGATAGGGGACACCAAGCCTGCTTCCGTCCCCTGTGGTTCACAACACAGGATTCTTTGTGATCAGATGCAGTTTCCCACATCCATCAATCGTCTGTGACCAGCTGGCTGCCCCACGATGTAATTCAGTTCTGACACCATCCACCTGGAGATAGCATCAGAGCCTACAGGTGTAGAACTCAGCTTTGCCAGGTGGAATGGTGCATGCCTGTGTTCTAAGCACTCAGGAAATGGAGTAAAGGGTATTATGCGTTTCAAGGTCAACCTTAGCTACATAGCAAGTTCAAAGCCAGCCTAGACGACTAGAGACCATCTGAAAAACAAAATCGAAATAAAATAGAATATAAATAAACAAGAAAGCTCTCACCTTTGCAGGACTGCCTTCTCCTTTAGATTCAGGTAGAAGCAGTATGTTTCCAGGCCACTCCTACCCTCTGTCTGACTTGGCCGCAAATGCAAGGCTCTCTCAATTCTTTTGGGATTCATCTCTTGCTAGATAGAACTCTTTACAGAGGTCAAAGAAATGATTTACAGACTCACCCACTTATTACAAAAGAATACAACTCAGAAAAAGTCAAAAGGAAGAGAGGTACAGGGCAAAATTTGAAGGAAGGTGTGCAGAGGTTCCATGCTCCATTGGATAGAGCACCCTCCCAGAATGCATAGGTGTCCTTGTCATTGTTCACCAACATGGGTACACCTCAAGGCCCACAGTTGAGGGCTTTTGTTTTATAGCAGCTTTGTCATGTAGATATGATCAATTGCTAGGCCTGTTTCCAGTCCCCTTCACTTGCCAGGGGATGTAGGGAGAGGGTGAATGTTCTCAGCTGATGACCATTAGCCCACCAGAAAACAGTCCCTAGGACAAAAGATGCTTTTATTTCCCAGAACATCCCAGGCAAAAGTTAGGAGTTCTGTGCCAGGAACTGGGTCAAAGGTGACATGTTAGGGCAGATGATGCTTCTCTATTGTTCTGGAAGTTATGAGCTTGGGAATTCCATCCAGGAACCAAGGACAAAGACTTGCATATCTGCTTTATTAGTCAGGGCATCACCTCTGCAATACTCAGGGCTGTGCCTGCTGCAAGGGGAGGGGGCTGCCTAGCTGAAATCCAAGTACTCTTCCTCTACAGGCCAAGAAGCAGGTATTCAGAGGCTACTGCTAGGGACAGGCGTCAGCCTGGACTGAGCCGGCTCCAACACACCCATCCTCGGGGACTTAGAACACTTGTGAGGCTCACAGGTCTTAAAGCAGAAAAAGTGATGTCCTTGAGAATCGGTAAATATGGAAGGCCCATAGACTGACTTGAGAATGAATGAGGGCTTCAAGTCAAAGTCCTAAGCAAGCTGGCTTCCTTATCAGTGTGAAAATTGTTTTTAATCCTTGTTGTATAGCTGATTATTGATAAATGAGTCTTTCCTATTGCCTCCCTCCCTCCCTTCTTCCATCTCTCTTTTCCACCACCCTTCTCTCCTCTTAATTCCTGTTGTGCAGAATGTCTGATTTTTGTGTAAGGTCACCGGTGACCGGACAGTCTTCCCTGATGCTGCTTTGGAGAAACCACCTCTTCCCTGCAGCAGTTGCGATGAGGCGCTAACTGGTAAGTTTCCGGAAGAATCTTGCTTGGATTCATTCTCCCCTACCTCTGATGATACTCTGGGGAGGGGTCAGAGGGTCTGTGCTACAGTTAAACTCACCACTAAGAATCCCCTCGCCTCCAAAACCTGAACCCCATCTTATTGGCTCCTGAGAAGAAGTGAAACGAAGCGTTGTTTGACCCCAGTTGCAAAGATTACCATTTTGTTTGTCAGCTCGTAGGAAGGGGAGCGTCGGATTGTTTAAATGTACGTTTTCTGGGTCATACCCTATCCACCAGCCAGCCATGCTGTATGTAGAACACTTGTCAACTCTAAACAGGGACTCAGCCATGTCTGTCCTCTCTCCATGTCTGCTGTGTGTATGCTATGGAGTCTGTGTGATGGACTACAAACAGGAAAGGGGGTACAGGGAGGAAAGGGCTCCTTCCAGTTTCTGTCATAGTTTTACAGCCCCAGGGTCAGCTTCCTCTCTGGAGAGGCGAGTGAGCAGCAGTCACCGGCAGTCACAGCCCTGTTATCTCTGAGGGCAGGAGGCTTCGTCAAGGACAGGTGCCAGGCTGGTTTCTCAAGACAGGCAGGAAAGGGCGTGGCTGCTGCCCATCTAGTTGCTTCTCCTGAGACTCTGCCTTCCTCTGCACCCCACACAGGGGGCTCCCCGGAATGTTAAACACACTATTTGTTAGGCTCCAAATACCCTCTTTACACTTTGCCTCGGAAAGATGCTGACTGAGGTGATTCTCATTTTCAGAGCCACTGCTCCGGCTACATGGACTATGGAGATTCCCAAGATTGGGTAAAATCAGTGGCTGCTGTTTGTCGAGGAGCACCATGGGCCCCATTCCAGGCCCCGCTAGGAAAGCTGCCAAGATTCAGCCTCACCCATAGAGGGCTTCAGGCTTCCTCCTCAACAGGCTTCCTTCTCTGAGAGGTTCAGGGTTTTCTGCCTGTCCTCCACCTGTCTCAACTTCATCTCAGGGCCTTGTGACACTGAAGGCTTCAGAGGAGACCCTGAGGCCCAGGACCCAAGGCTATCAAGGACGTTAGCATGGGCACATAGCTTTGTTTGCCTATGGAACTCACACCCCACAAATAAACATCCAGCAAAGTCTAATTTCATAGAAGTGCTTAGGGTGTGGACCAGGAGCCTCATGGAGCCGGTGAACAGCCTGGGACAACGGATGTAGGCAGGAAGCTGGCTCCTGGGGAGGGAAGGACCTAGAGGGCTGAAAGGCTGTTGTGCTTGTGTGATGGCAAGGAGTGGAGGCAGCCCCCCTAGGCAGCACGTGGGATCAGGAGCTGTTACCAAGAAAACTGGGGTTCCCTCTTTGGGATTCTCAGTTAAAAAATGGACTCCTAATGGAGTTTGAGGGCAATTTAGTTAACATTTGGGAGTAAAACAACAGGGCAGGCAAGCTAAAAATCCCAGCAATTGTCAGGAGGAGGGGAAATGGAAAAGAGAAAACAAAAAGCCAGAGTGTTGGGAACAGCATGCCTAGGAATGCAGAGCGCAGATCTGAGTTCCAAGGGTCCTGGATTTTAGGCTCCTGTATCCCAGGGCTTCTAATTGTACAGGGATGCACAGTTAGAACTAGGACTAGAGGCAGCTTATTAAGAAAAGCAAAGCATTCCCAAGAATGGGAGTGGGCTGGTAAGCTAAGGAAAGCAACCCCAAAGGGCTGGCTTGTGTGGCATGTGACCCTAGGACACTCACACACTCGCTTGTCATATTGCAAGCATGCTCTGTCCATTAGAAGAAGCGGAGGCCGGGAAGGACTTTTAGTCCCCCTCTTCAGCTGGCTCCTGTCGTCGTACGCCAATCTTGATGTTTCAGCTTAGTCCCTTTTCTCCTGCTGCTACAGGGAAAAGTGTCAGTACTGCGAGGGAGGTCCAGACCTGCATCGGCTGCTGCCTGTGCTCCCAAGCTGCAGCCCCTCACATGCTAGAGAGCTGTAGCATGCTTGGTGCAGCATCTTCCCCCCCCCCCCAAAAAAATTCCGAAGTAAATATGGCAAAGGATAATTCTGCATCTTTATGTAATTAGGAAAAATACATGTTAGGGTTGCTGGAGAGATGACTCAGTGGTTAAGGGAACTTACTGCCCTTCCAGGGAACCTGGGTTTGATTCCCAACACCCACATGGTGGCTAACAACTCTCGTTCCAGGGAATCTAACTCCCTCTTCTGGCCTCCCTGGATATAACACACACACGCACACACACACACACACACACACACACACACACACACACACACACACAATACAAATATGCAGGCAAAACACACATAAAATAAAAATAAATAAATCTAAATAATATATTTTTAAAGAAAGAAAAATTCATTTTAAAGCAGGGAGCTGGGCAGTTTTCATTTTGTTTAGCAAAGCAGTTTTGAAAATGCCATCTTACCCGAGTGCTTAAACCGTGAGGTTATTAGCTCTACCTTCCTAAGTATGAAAATTGCACACAGGCCCAGGAATGACAGCTTCATCTCCCCTTGTAGGTCCGTCTGTAGGGCCCCAGCATCCTCCAGCTTTGGCTGCTGGGGCGTCTAGTGCAAGCCTTGCAGCATCCTTCCTGCTCTCTGGCTAACCCCAGGGTGGCGTGGAGGGAGTCAGGGAACCTGCTGTAAACACCAAGCAGGAATCCCAGGGCCAGCTCTGCTCACTTCCCCTTTCTGTAAAGCCTGGGGAGGAAGAGCAGCAGGGTGGCAGGCTGTGGCAGCAGAAGGACCATAGCTAACCTGGAGGGAAAATTCCAGCTAGGCTTTCATGCCTCAGGCTCCCAGGGCAGGGATGTGAAAGGTTCATCCTGGGAGGGGTTTGGCTTCCTTACAAAGGGCCTGTGTTACCTGAGGGTGGTTCTGTGCAGCCCTGGCCAGGCTTTGGCTTCTTTGTGCTGTGCGGTCTCCCCTGGCCAGGACTGTAGGGTGGTACTCGAGCACCCAACTAGGCTGTTCCCTGAAGGCCACTCCCAGAAAGGGGGCTGGAGGTTCAGGCATTCAGAAAAGATGGCTGGCTGCCCAGGAACTGGTAAGACGGGTTTGTAGGGTGGCAGCTGCCAAAAGATGCCAGGAGGCCATGGTTAGGAGAAACAATCGGGGCGGGCAGAAGGCAGTGTCTGGAACCTGTACCCGGAGTCCCCACCTCTACTTTGGGCCATCTCCCTCGGACTTGCTGCCTCCAGGATGCAGGCTTGAAACTGGCAATCTTTTTGCTGTTCTGATTGGGAATCAGTTGTACCCAAACTAAAATCCAAACTTCTGAGACTCTTTCAGGGCCAGTTCTACTATAAACACTTGATACCGTCTGGGCAAAGTTGGGGCCCAAAATATTTTCAAGTTAGGAGCATAGCTTGGAGGTTGTGTGTGTGTGTGGGGGGTGGGGTGTTGTTGATGAAGGAAATACTTTCCTGTTGCTTTTTAAGTGGAGACCTAAGGTGTAGTCACCACCCCACTATCCACAAATGCTCTGGAAGTGGCTGCTGCAGCTCCTGAAAGCTGGTGCCATCCTTTAGCATGACACAGTGCTTATCAGTGCTGCCTTCTCCAGGAATACGCGAGGATTGAATCTGTTTGCTGCTCTAAAGTAATTTTTTGAAGAGAGATGAGGATCCTCTGGCCTGTGCTATTTATGGATTCTGCAGCTGAGGAAGTCCTTATTTTAGAACATTTGTCTCACTTAAACCTGCAAGAGATTAAATAAACTGGGTGAGATCACCTGCCTGTAATCCTAACACTTGGGAGACTGAGGCCAGAGGATGGAGAGTTTGAGGCCAGCATGGGCTACATAACAAGAAAAAATAAATGGCTGCCACAGAGCAGCATTTGGTTCTGGGGAAATAAGTTAATGCTTGTGAGAGGAACTACATCAGATGCCTTAGCCAGATCTTTCCTGCTGCCTCCCTACCACGTTTTTCCAGACTCTCTGGAGGGGAGAGCTGAGGCAGCCTGCTTGGAGTAACCCTTGCTCCATGCTTCCGTCCTCCACAGAGTTTCGCTGACCCGCACCAGGCCGAACATTATTCTCTCTTTCCTCACTGGAGGAAAGTCCCTGTGGCCCATTTTCTGAGCGGTGCTTTTCCACTCTTTTGTAATCTCTCACTGTGACCTTGAGAGGCAGGGAGGGAAGGCTTTGGCAGGGTACACTTTGTGTGCAGCCAGAGCCCTGGTATCTGTGCCTCGGTGTCATACTGTGGCTGTGGTCAACATCCTACATCCTTCTGTGCTGGCACCTGCATCCGGGTGTGAGCAGCTGTGTGTGTGCGTGCATGTGTGTGTGTGTGCGTACACACACATGCAGTGCGTTATTAGAGAAAGGCGTTGAAAGGAGGGATGGAGGAAAAGAGAGCACACAGAATCACATGACTTTTCTAGGCCTGCCTGATGGATCTGATCCTCACAGAAGTCAGTGATAAGCTCTGGGCACCCCATGCACAGAGTCCGTTCTTGCATGAAGATGATGATGCTAGGAGAACAGAAGGATACATTGTTGTGTCAGAGGAGAGAGAGCAGGAAGAAGGAAGCAAAGATGGGGAGGACAACCCACGGTCAGGTCCCAGCCTTGGGACTCAGAGCAGGAGGGATGGGCTTTGCTCGGGGAGGGGCTGCTCTCTCTGCCCTCTCTCCTCACCCTGGTCAGTGTGGCAGAGATTTTGCCAGCCGACTTTATCAGATGAAATGAAGGGGAAACCTGATTTGTCTCTAATTGGACTTACTGCAGGCAATTAGGGTTAAGCTGGCATGAGGGGGTTGCCAGATAAGGGGGTTTTCAGGGCTTTTTAGCACAGTCCTGGGAAATTCTGCTAGAACTCAAGTAGTTGTAAGTCAGAACACTTGACCACAGCATCAACATTTTAAATGAGAGCATTTTGTCTGAATAACCAGTATATGAGCTGACATATTATGTACATATATGTACACCATATATATTTATATATAGTAGACAGATGCCACATATTATATAGCATATGTTGTATATCTTCTAACTATACACTATTGTTTTTGTAACTATTGAAAGTAAGATATACATATACATATAAATATACTGCACATATACTATACATAGGATTAGAAAAAAATAGCTCAGTACAGAGTGCTTGATTAGCATGTGAAAGATACTGAGTTCAAGTATCAGCACTGAAAAAATAAGAAAAAAAAGACGCCATGTACCTATGTGTACACACACACACATACATGCATGCTATACATGTGGTATGTATACTTGATATATAGTATGGTATATATAGTATGTGGTATAGAGTATTTTTTGAGATAGGGTCTCTTCATTAAACCTGGAGATTACTAATTTATCTGGGCTGGAGGTCATCAAGCTCCAGGGATATTCCTGTCTTCCCACTATCACTGGGGTTGCAGCTATATCTCCCATGCTCAGCTTTTCACACAGGTGCTTGGGGTGGAACTCAGGTCTGCATGCTTGCACGGCCATCGCTTTGCAAAAATGAGCCATCTCCCCAGTCCCAGGGCCACCGCCATTCAGCATTCAACAGGTCTTGTTCGCTTATTATGGGAACAGTAGTGTGGATACTTCAGATCGTGTGTGTGTGTGTGTGTGTGTGTGTTCGTGTGTGTGTGTGCGCGTGCCTGTGTGTGCATGCGTGCACATGCTGGTATAACACCAGCAACTCAAAGTGCCGTAGTTCTTAGGCCACATAAATAAATCTTCCCCTCCCCCAGGACAGAGCCTGCCACCTGCTTTCCTTACAGCAACTGCCATTTCTGTTTCCATTTCTGGTGCCCAGTGACCTCGAAGAGAGCTGTTGAGGAGAAACACACAGACATATGGTCTTTATCAGCTGGTGGGAAGCTACTTAGACACAATGTGGCCCCAGTGTTTCTGGTGACAAATGCAGTCTCCTCGGTGACAGTGGTTCCCTCTGGATATGTTAAGAAAAACATAGTTCCTACTATAAACCATTTTCTGCACTCACCCACTCCAGCAGAGACTCTGTATTGAGACTTGCCATACTGCTTGCTCGGGGCTAGGCTTATTTTGTGAGATGGGTCCTTCTTTGCTATTATCTCTCAATAGACTTACTAATTTCTGTGACTCCAAGGTATGTAGACCCTTCCAATGGAACCAGGGACATGGGGAACAGGGCATAGCAGGGCAGCCCCAACTCCTTCAGTTCTGAAGTGGACTGTTATCTAGAGCCAGGTAACTTTTGTTCTGTTATGGGGCAGGTGATTTCTTCAAACAGGTCCTAGCAAACCTGTGTACAGAGGTGCTGGGTGGTCCCATCTGGACAAGAGCTGATAGGTTCAAGTAACCATCGATGCATGACCACCTTCTATTAAGGGCAAGAGTTTATAACTGCTGAGGGTGGTAATGAAGAAAACCAGGCATCCCCAGAGCCCTGCTCTACTTGGGCCTTGAGGGTCCTTGCTGTGGGCAGAACTGACCAAGAAGACATAATATCTGTCCTCATGGCACTTCTAGCCCAATGAAGGGAAGTTCCCAACTTCCTTCTTACCAATCCTGAAGGAGCAGATCCACAAGTGTTCTGTGCAATGACACTAGAGTCAGAGGAAGGAGAGAAGAGCCGGGGCCTTTTGTGTCTATCCAGCTGCTGGTCTCCCTACGGTTGGTTTGCTGCGGTTTATAATCTAGCTTTGAAGATGTTTGCCTTGCCCTTTTTGTGCTGCAATAGCAGAATAACTCAGAAGCTTAGGAAGAAAATAAATTCATTTCTAGCTCTGGAGATTAGGAAGTTCAAAATCAGAGGGCCGGCATCTGATAAGAGGTTTATAGCGCTTCATCCTGTGGTAGGAGATGGGACGCAAAAACAAGAGAGGAGCATCTCCTTCCAGGCTGAGTGCTTAGCCCTAATCAGGGCATGTTTATCAATCCCCCTTCTTCAAGGCTCAGGGAACCTTTTGGAACAGGATCCAGGAAAGAGCCAGAAGCTAGTGAGGAGTGTCGTGGAACACTGTTTTCTGTACTTGGCACGACTGACACACGAAATGAACTCACAGACACTGTGGTTACCCCCAAAGAACCATACAAGAGTGACTAATAAGACTTACTGGGTTACCAAAAAGGGAAGAAAAGTCAAGAGTTGGGAGGAGGACTTGTTGAAGGGACATGGGGAAGGAGGTGAAGAGGGGAAACGTGTGGATATGGTCATATTTCATTGGATACATGCATGAAATTCTCAAGAATAAAGAAAAATCCTATGTGTGTATATATAATAGACCCAACTGTAAATTAGAAAAAGCGAGAATTGTCTTATAACAAGTTCATACGCCTACTAGCTACCCCTTCCCCATGGTGCTGACACTAAACTACGTACTTCTTACTAGACCCTGTCTTCCAGTGCTCTAGTGGGATGGTTTTTAATACAGGAACTTGGGGACACAGTCAAGCTGTGGCAACACTGTCTTGTCCTTCCATTCATCGGTTTGTATGCTCAACACTAGCTAGCAAAGGGGCCTCTCCTAGCTCTGCAGCATCCCCCGCCCCGTCACTAGTGAGACCCTTATTAGCAGTGAACAGGGCCTGCTTCCCACCTGTGCTCACTCATCCCAAACCTAGTTTATGGATATTGAGCAAAGCCATTCCTCATTTTTGCTAGATTGTTAACATGCAGACATCCTCTTGTATTCATGGGAAAATGGGTCCAGGACCCCTGGGGATACAAAATCTACAGGTGCTCAAGCACAATGAATAAAAAATGGTGCGCTTGCACAGACTCCATTACTCCTCCTGCACTTAAGCTATCTCTGCATTATATATAATAGCTGTCACAATGTGAATAGATGTTATTTGTTTAGGGACTAATGACAAAAAAGTCATGACACGTTCAGTATATGCACAATTTTTTTAATATTTTTCAACATGGGGTTAGCTGAATTTACAGATATGAAACTCATATACAAAAAGAGTCAACTCTGTCTCTTTGTGTATATGCGTGTGTGTGTGTGCGTGTGTGTGTGTGTGTGTGTGTGTGTGTGTGTGTGTGTGTGTGTGCAGTAGTTGTCAGCCTGGTTAGCAGCAGGAAGCAGATTGACACGCATGCAGAAAGGATCATGTATGTTACAAGTTTGCATGTGGTGGAGGTTCAGCTCAATAGTGTATAAGTTCTTACTGTGTTTCTTCCCACGAGATGAACGTGGTTTAAGAGGAAAGACAATGCCTAAGAGAGTGAATGGAGGGATGGGCATTTGATCTTCCCAGGGACATACCTGGTGGAAAAAGAAAATTGACTGGATGAATGGATGCAAACTGGTTTCTCTGACAGATTCTATTCCTGTCTGACAGACAGCCCACTCGTGGCCACTCTAGTGTCCCCCTCTTTATGCTCTTTCCCACTCGTGTCCATGTTCCTGTCAGATATTTCTCCAAATTCCTATTCCCTAGCACTCTGTGCACTGTGTTCCAATTTCTTTGAACATTTCTGGGCTGTCAATGGTGGCTAGTAGTTCATGGGGTTGTTCTCCATTCTCTGTGACTCAACAGACGATGGTCCTGGGGGTGTGAGACCATGTCAGCAAGAAGTGACACACGAGGTCACCAAGGAAAACCACAAATATATCTCAGTAGCTAAGTCTTCCAGTGGTCAGAATTCCCCTTTGCGATTAAAAATCCTCGAAGCTACAGTTAGGTTCTTTCTGCCATGCCAGAAGCTGAGGCACCAGAGAACGTTCCCTACTTCCCGACATTAGCACTAAGTAGAGACCTGCACCCTTGAAAGACCCCCAGCCTCATTATAATAGCATTGGCATTGTCACTTTGACTCCCATCTCCTTGTGGGTGTGTCAAAAGGATCATGGTAAGAAATGCTTTAAAGGGGAGAGCTGTTCCACTGTGATTTGGGAGGGGGAAAAATGTTACCTTACCTCAGGATACCTGGTCTACCTCTTAAGTATTCATAAGAAAGAAGTCTTTAAAATCCAGAACACAAAATCTAGTGAGTGGTTGTTCCCTGCTCTGGGGGACCCCTTTCCAATGCTGCTTTGCAATGTAGATCTCTTTCCTAAACAAGCTCCTGGTGGACTGGCTCTGGCTCTTGGCTGAATCTTCCTTTGAGAAGATGAGATTCAAAGAGAACCCTCTGCTTGGTAACAGATGGTGTTTAGATTTGCTGGCAGTTGAATGTGGGATCCTCAGGATTGGTGAAACAGGACAGCAGTTTTCGTGACCACCCCTACCCCCAAACAAGGAGAGGACGCAGGCTCTTTTTCTGTCACTTAAAGCATATTCCAGGGCTCTGTCATCTCGTACTCCAAACCCACTTGCCTCTATCTGGGTGGCTACAGCCCAGCCCTTTTCCATCCCTGGATTTCTGCCTGATTCCAGGAGGGTATCTGTTACCTGAATCCCAGCTTCGCTTTTGGCCTTTGTTCACCGCCTCCACATCACTACCTCGGGGCTCCTTGCTCTATCATCTGTAGACTGTATGTGCCCAAGGGCATTCAGAGAATCTCCCAGACCCTATCATGTGGATGCAGCTGCCTGCTTGCTGAGGAGAGCTGCTCTGAAGGGAGGCACAGATCAGCCTCTTGACTCTGTCCACTCAACTCCTAGTGAAGGTGCCCTAAAAGTCACACAAGCCATCTATAAAACAGAGCTTCATTTTTTTTTAAATGAACATGATGCATAGAGATACTAGATATTAACATGCCGTATATTTTCCCCTCATGCCCAGGAGGAGCAGGACAGTGCAACTGGTCTTGAGACTCAATTCTTTTTGAATCTTAGCTTTTACCACCTTGTTTTCTGCCGACTTGGCAGGGCCGCCATGTGGTTAGCATCACTGACGGGTGTGTGAGGCGAGGCACAGCTCACACATCTTATCTTTCTCTTTTTGTGCAGCCTCATACCTGGCTAAGCCTTGAAATTTCCAGTTTACCTGGGACAGGTCCAGCTGAGTGACAGAGCTTTGAGCTGGAGCCAGGTCAGACCCGAAGCCTTTGCCTTCCAGATCCCTCCAGATGAAAGCTGTTTGTGTCAGCCTGACAGATGGAAAGGGTCTCGCTGCTTTGTCTTAACCAAGCTGACCCCTGGATTTGATCTAAATCTTTGTATAGGTCTTGAGTCTCAGCTTGCTCAACACCCCCGGTGCGGGGGTAAGGGTGTTGTGTGTCTCTTAGGATGACTGAGTTCCCCTGTGAACTGAAAACTTCTTTACTGGAGCACAGGTAATGGGGCTTTAAGGAACTAGGTCCCAGCCATCAGCAAGCTCTTCTCAGCCCCACACGGCGTACCAAAGGCCAGGCGGAGCAGGTAACAACCTTACACAAGCACCAGTTTGTTCAGTGATTACAGTTACTGAATGCTCACTCTTACCCAGACTTTACTTCACAGTTCTTTTGTTAAACAGTCTGCTAGTACTTGTCTTTGTCTTTTCTGTAGTTGGGACTATGATAGGAGCTCATACTTAACATAAAATGAGACAAAGTGTTTCACAGTGATGCATAGAGCTGACTTGTGTGGGTTTCTTTTTTAAGCGATCCCGAGACAGGCACATGCTAGCAAGGCCTGTACCGCTAAGTTGCACCCCCCCAACAACTTGCTGGCTGACCCGCCATGGTAAAAGTATTTACACCAGGGAAACTGGCACACAGTATTGCTAGGAGCAGAAGCCCTGAGTGAAAGTGTAAGGACTGGGTGAAGGGAATGGGTGTACATTGTTGACATGAGCATAGCCATATCAAGGATCACAATGCCTCAGACCTATGGGAATTCAGAGAGCCTTCCTCTGGTCCTTCTGTGAATGATGACAGACCGTACAGAAAGTATGAAGGGCGGCTTCCCTCTCCCAGATGTTTACAGCCTGAGACTTTCCCCTACAGAGACCTCCTATCTTGCCGTGCATAATAAGCATGCTGAGTTTCCAGGTTGCATGCTGGTTCATCTCAGGGCCAGCATCCCAGCTTTTCTATTCGTGTCTGTGTATCTGTCCCTTCTTCATTCCCTTCTTGCTCCAGTGAAGTTTCCAGGGCACAGCTGTGCAGGATGCAGTGCACACTCTCCATCTGGGCTTTCCCCTCCTCCTTCCTTCTCGATCCAGCTTACCCGTGCACCATTGCTGCTGGCTCAGAATGGAACAGCTTGGGAAGGATTGCAGCTGGTTATTTCCTGGATATTTATTTTTTAACGCTTGTGTTTTGTCAATGAATGATTCATAATGGAACAAGAGATAACTATATTAAAACTAAAGCAGTTCTTCATAAAGTGAAGAATTTTGTGAGAAGCACCCTCTCTGGTGGTGCAAGCTTGTAATCCCAGATATCTGTGAGGCTGAGGCGGGAGGATCTCAGGACAAAGACCTGACTAAACCGAAGCCCACCCTGGGCAACTTAGTGAAACCGTGCCATAAAATAACAGAGTAAAAAAGAGGGCTGGGGCTATGACTCAGTGAGACAGCTTATTGGGCATGTGTGAAGCCCCAGGTTCCATCCTCGGTATGATATAAGATACTTGCGATGGGAGTTCTATCAGCCTCAGAAAGAGACAATGCCCAGGTACTGTGATGATTTTGTTGGTGCTTGCCTGGGATGCAACAAATGAGAAACTACCGTGAGAATTCCACCACACTGCTGCTGATGCTCTGCTAAGAACCGTCCCTTCTGGCTTTCTTCAGACTCAGCCACATGGGAAGGAGGCTTGCCTGGCCTGGAGTAGTTACCACTATATTCTCTTTCCCATCCTAGGACACAAAAGTCACCGCCTTGCCGTATGGTGAAATGCCTGCAGGAGAATGATAAGCAGCTGGTGTTTAAGCCCTCTGCATCTTCAGGCTTTGTTGCTTAAAGGCCGTTGTGCCATCGCTTGAGAACAAAGCAAACCTCTGCAGTGAAATGAGGTCATTTGAGATCCTTTTCCCTTTAGTGGCGTAAAGTTGTAAGCAGCCCATTGCGCAAAAGACACTGATGCGGAAAGAGGACCACCCCCATCTCCATCACATTCTCCTATGGAGAAACGAGGCGATCTTCTCAGCTGCCCTCCTCAGTTCACGGTCCTCGCAGGAGCCTCTCTTAAGAGGGAGGGACAGGTTCCTTCTGAGACCTGCAAGGAGACCCCGAGGTGACTTCTGAGTTGAATCTAAATGGCTGGGAGGATCCATCTTTATTAAAACCGGGAGGAAGGGGAGGAAGACATAGAGTTGTATCCTCTCTACCTCCTTGGCATGAAAGGGAGGGCAGGTGATGAAACAAGGCACGAAGAGAGGCCAAGCAGCCACCAGAGCAACCATCTGCTCTGGGGCCCTTGTCAGCCAGGGCAGGAATGTAGTTTTGGAATAAACATAGAAACCTCAGGTCCCTCACTATGATGATACAACCAACAATCAAAATGGCCTTCCAGGGGACTCCTCAGACATCCCTAGTCACAGATACTTTTATTTTATGAACAAGTCCAGCTGGGTGCAGTAACATCTGTGATTCTAGTACTCAGAAGGCTGGGGTAAAGAAATCCTGAATTTGAGGCCAACCTGGGCTACATAGTGAATTCTGGGCTTGCCTGGGCTATGCAGATTAAGACCTTGTTTGAAGAAACCAACCAACCAACCAACCAACCAAACAAACAAACAAAAAAGGAGTTCTCATCAATACATAAATGATAAAGAAATATATTCATAATGAAAGAAACATCAATCATTTAATCGGCTAGAATTGGAGGATGCTACATTAGGTGAAATAAACCAGATATAAGATAAACAAGGCACGATCTCATTCATTTGTGAAACCTTAAAAAGTTGACTCAGGCCTAGGGAGGTGGCTCACCAGCTTAATATGCTTGCCACCAAACCTGAAGACCTGAGTTCTGTCTTTGGGTGACCTTGCATGGTGGGGAGAACTGACTCCCACAAATTATCCTCTAACCTCCATTAAGTGCTTTGGCAAGTGTGTGACCACACACACACATACACACACACTTGTATCTCATAAAAAACAAAGTTTATTCATGGATGTATAAAGACTAGATAGTTGTAGTTATTTTCCTCTCATGACTTGGTCAAGTTATTTATTTTACAAGACTTAAACTAGTTAGGATATGATAATTATTGAATATATTTGTTCTTATTGTGTATAATTTTGTATTAGGCTTAGAACTCTCTTATTTAAACAAAAGGGGGAGGTGCTGTTGGAAGTCTTACAGCCAGTGGTTACTTGCACACTGGGGCGTGGCCTCTTATACTATGTATGCTGATGCAGAGCCTGTGGCTGGTCTCTTCCCCGGCCTCTCTGTTCCAGTTGTGGATTTCAGTTTCTGATCTCCGTTCCAGCAGAGGATTCTGATTTGTGAGTCTACCCCTAAATAAATAAACATCTATTTCTCAATTCTGAGCTAGTGTGGGATTTCTTTTAAGCATACTTCTTCATATAATAGTGCTGTGATATCTAGGGAGGGTGGAGGGAAAGGGGACAGCAATTTCCAAAACACAGACAGGAAGAGTACATTCTAAAAGCACTCTGACTGATGTACAACTCATTACTTGTTTGTAAGAAACTAAAAAAGAGTTGGGTGTGACGGTTCATGTCTGTAATCCCAGCTCTCAGGAGGCAGAGGCAGAAGGGTTAGTAGAAGGTGACTGGTCTATACAGCAAGTCCCAGGCCAGCCTGGGCTTGTCAAGCCTGCCCAAGCAACAACCTTGAGAAGAGAGGAGTAGAGTATCCCAGCACAAGGGGTGCTTACTGTTTATGGAGAGGGGCAAGTACTTGTACTTGGTCACAAACTTCGAGGTGCATTACATTACCACACCAGACCCCATAGAAATGACAAGTGTTGTGTGTCAAGCTTAATAAGAAAAATGACGAACCAACAACCCAAAGAGTTCAAAAATAAAGGCGTGTTCTCGAGGTGGTGGATTTAGTGATGTGCCAGATGTACCCTTTGCTGCTAAAATAAGGTACAATATTCCCTCCCTCCCTACCCATACATCCATACCTCTCACAGACATACTCCACACACAGACTCGGGACCAGAATCCCAGGGTCACAGGTCTACAGCAGTTTCAAATGACACCCAGGCATCATCTACCTGATGAGATGCCTTGGGTTCTGAGATCGTGTTGGGGACAAGGAGTAGGTATCTCTTACTTCCTGGGCTGCTTTCCTAGGAATACAAAACATCTAGAGCATGTGTATGGGGCATCCAGCCTTCAACCTCGAGCCTTCAGCTCGGTTGATTTGAGGGACATGCATCAGAAGAGAATGTCTGGTTGAAGAGTTCCCTACATTTTTTCCTATGGATTCATCTTAATCCCTCTCTTGCATCCAAATTGCTCCTGGAATGGCTCTTGGCATGTGATCTGTTGCTTGAATCTCAGAGAGAGTGGGCTATGAAGGGGGAGAGAGAAAGGGAGGGATGTGGGGAGGAAGGGAGGGAGGGACTTCAGATATAAAACAACTTCTGGCCTGCCAGAGGAAAGAGAGCTAAGTGATCTCTTGAGAGTGGAGGCCAGAGGTCAGCCCCTGAAGAGCCTTGGATGCCGTTCAGTGAGTGTCATTGCTGGTCAGGTGGCGGCAGAGAGTCTTAAGGAATTCTGAGTTGGAGAACAACATACTCATGCTTAACATTTTCAAAAGTCTCCAGTTGTGGATCCCAGCTCGTGGGTGTGGAACACATGACTTCAAGGACAGTGGCTTTCCCAACAGAGCATTTCAGAGAGACGATTCCCAGGGCTGCTCATCTGAGAGGGGTTGCCACGGAGTCTCCCATGAGGCATCTGTGAAGATCCTGGCAGAGGCTGCAGCACCAGGCCTGACACGGGCTGAAGCCATTTCTAAGCGGCTTACTCTCATAGTGTCCAAGTAAGGGACTGTTGTTGCTCAGTAGTCTTCCTGTACAGGGACCCAGCTATCGTCTCTCAACCACCATGCACGTACTTTCAGGGACAGTCATCCATGCTTTTGTGGGCAAAGCCACACCTTTTAAGTGACTGTATCCTTTAAATGGTTGTAAACATTCTCTCAAAGCTGGAGTTTGTTTGTTCCAGGTAAGGCCCTGCAGAGACACAAGGAACCAGAATCACCCTGGTTTCTTCTTAGGTGGCCTAGAGCACTCTACACTGGTATCACACTAAATTCTCCGTGCTCAGCCTTGCGTCCACACTAAAAAAAACTATGGCAGGCTGTGGTGGTGCACACCTTTGATCCCAGCACTCGGGAGTCAGAGGCAGGTGGAGCTCTATCAGTTTGAGGCCAGCCTGGTCTACATAGTAAGTTCTAGACCAGGCAATGTTACAAAGCGAGACCTTGGTTTTTTGTTTTTTCTTTTTTTTTTTCTGTTTTTGTTTTTTTGTCTTGTTTTTAAAGCTATATATAAAGACACATGACCTGAACAAACTATGCTCAGGAATGTCCCTGCCTCACCATGTAAAGACTAGTTTCTCTCTTTTACGTGAACACAGAAATGTCCCCAGTCAAAGTCCCTTGCTTTTTGTTTGAGGAGGTATTACCTTTGAGTATAAACTCTGACACTGGGCATGGTGTTGAATGCCTTTAATCCAGTGGTTCTCAATCTTCCTAATGCTGCGACCCTTTAACAGAGTTCCTCATGTTGTGGTGACCCCCAACCATAAAATTATTCTCTTTGTCACTTCAAATTGTAATTTTGCTACTATTACATCTTATAATGTAAACATCTGTGTTTTCTGATGTTCTTAGGTGACCCCTGTGAAAGGGTCATTTGACCCCCCAAAGGGTAACCCCAGAATGGTTGAGGCCGGTGGGTTATGAACTACTATTTTAATCCCAGCACTCAGGGGGCAGAGGCAGTCAGATCTCTGAGAGTTCAAGGCTAGCTTGGTCTCATAGTGAGTTGTAGGACAGCAGGGGCTATGTGGAGGGACCCTGTCTCAAAAAAATAAAAATGCAAAACAAAAAACTAATAATCTGTAGTACACCTTTCTCATTCTGGACTCTATTGTGTTTCAACTCAGCATTTACCAATAGGAGTCCCCATTACATTCATTACAGCTACTTGAGTGTCACCATGACTAGCTGTACCCAAGGCAGATGATCCTGGGCAAAGTGAAGGTGCAGCATGGTTGACAACCTGACCTCCTTTTAGTCATGTTGTGTGTACTAAAAAAGGGACATTAAATTTGGCCCACATGCAAGAGTAAAGGGGTTAGACTCAACCTTTCAAAAGATGGGTCAATGGAGTAGTTGGTGTAACTTAGACATCTCTTCACCAAGGTGTGGGAATAAGAGATTGCACGTGTGTGTGTGTGTGTGTGTGTGTGTGTGTGTGAGAGAGAGAGAGAGAGAGAGAGAGAGAGACAGAGAGACAGAGACAGAGAGACAAACAGAGATCGAGGTTGTAATTTAATCAAGTGCTGGAGTTCACAGGATTTGGAAACCTACAATTTATCTAAGCTGGGGCAATATGGAAAAGGGGCCATCAGCAAGAGGAAGAGTGCGGTCAGAACATATACTACATGTGCACTGTGGGGCACAGTGGTTCTGTCTTTGGATCTGAGGGCTGCAAACAAGCTGTGTTTGTAGAGGAGATGGCCTTGAGAAAGGGGTCATAGAGAGTGTCCCCAGTATTCAGTTGTGGGGAAGGCACTTACGTATGCTTTCAGACAAGGTCCTTGCGCAGTAGGTGACTATGTCTTTTGATGGTGTGTAGTTTTGTGGTTACTGTGGTAACCTCCAGCAGAATGAACTGGTTGGTTGCAGGTTCAGTGGCTTCACTTCCGTGCCTCAGTTCCACCTTCTGAAAACCAGGCCTAAAACTACCCTTCTCAGGTAGATACGGGACCAGGTAACATAATGGTCCCACGTACTTCGCACAGCTCAGAGGATTTAATAAGCACCCCCTGAGGGGTGGTTCTTGACTTTAACAAATGACTCCCTTGACTGGAATTTAGAGTGTGGGGGGAGAGTGGGGAGACAAGAGTTTACTGAATAGGCTGTGAGGACTTCAAAGGATTTTGAGCTGGAAAGGCCACAGACTTATTAGAGAATCCTAATGATGTATTGGAGACTTGTGTGTGGAAACCCAGCTGTCCTCAGAGGGCCACAGTGCCATGCTCTCTTTGGACTTGGGCTTTCCTTCTACAGGCATCTTGAAGCCAGTGTGCTGTAGGGAGAAGGTGATGGAGTGCCCACTGTTTTCCTCAAAGGTTGTGGCCAAAGCCATATGCAGTGAGCGATCATGGATAAGAGAGCCAGTGCGCTGTTGTCTGCTGACCAGCCTTCTCAAAGGGGCCTGTTTCTGATCTGATCTTTCCTGCCAGCTGCCAGTGGGGCCATGTAAGAGAGATACAGATTTCTAATTTGATTGTATCATGGCTCTCTCACTCAGATGAAAGGATGGTCCCTCATCATGAGGTAGTGCTGTTGGTAGGCTGACAATGAGCTAAAGTCATGCCTAACAAGATGAACCTCACTAGGTACTGTCTTATCTTTTAGTGGAATGTTAAGCAGGGATATGTGCATATTTTCCTGATAGGACTTTCTGTCATGATACTCCTTGCTACAGTATGCTCTAGCCAAGATCATGGGCTAGGCAATGAGTAATCACCCTTGCTTTGCAACCTACCTGATGGCTCTCAGCAATGACATCTTGCCCAGAGACTACAAGTTCCAGTATCCATTGCCACATGGTCCTCAGGGTATAGCTTATGTTGAAAGGGAAACCTTAGAGGCTCTCCCTGCCTCCCCTAGCAAGGTGCCTCCTTAACTTCTGACAAATTGGAAGGTGACCACCCAACCTGATCTCAGGAACATTCTCTGGTTAGCAGTTAGTGGAGACCTTTTTATTCCAGTGGCTTCTTTATAGCCTGATGAGACAGGACAATCAAGACCTCTGGCAGAGCACGGCCTCGTTGCTCATTCATTCAGCCAGGGACCAGAACTCTGGCAGGATTGACGCTTTTGTCAGATGGAAGCCATGGAGTGAATTTTAGAAAGTGAAAACAGATGTTCCTCCCTCCAGTTGCTTCAAATACGTGCAGAGACTTGGGGGAGGAGGCTGTAAAAATGTCACAGTTCTTGAATCCCGGGGCCCAGATTTACGCACCCAGTAACCCTGCTCCGTAAATCCACCACCCTGGAGGGAATGTCAGCTTCCGAAGGGGCAGGCTCAGCTGTGGTGTTGACCCAAGGAAGCTGATGGATGGGGCTGGAGATATGTGGGTAGGAAGCACTGGGAGCCGGGAGTCTGGCTGGGAACGGAGATTGCTTTTCAAGAATTTTAAAGTGGGCAAAAGAGTTTACAAGGGTTGGCTGGGACACTGGCCTTCTGGGAAGACAAGCCAGACTCCTTTACATTTTTGTGGGGGAAGTAGATGGAGACAGAGGGGAGCTTCCTGGGAGCAGAACTCACACGCACGGCATTTTGGTTGAAGTGCTGGAAAGAGAAATGAGGAGGACAAGCCAGACCTCAGAAGCCAGGGAGGCCTGGATACATCTTGAGTGCCATGGAGACATCATGCTTAAGTTTAAGGGGTTATTCTGCTGGCCATGGAGAGGAGAGATGCCAGGGATCCTGGTGAGAATAGAAGCAAGGAGACAATTTAGGGGCTCTAACACGGCCCAGGCTTCTAAAGACAGAGGCATGAAGGTAGAAGCTGGGACATGGGGCACGCACAGTTGGTCAGAGGTTAATCCACTTCTGGGGGTTCTGAGATGAGCTATGGAGAAGCTAAGGGTGTCATCGAGGCAGGAAATTCTGCAGAAGGATGGAATTTGTTGGGAAACAAATAAATAAGGAGTTTGATCGTGGACATGCTGGGCCAGAAATCCTTGCAGACATTCATGTGGACACTTTAAACAAACGGACGGCAATGAGGGCTTGAAGACAAGGTCAGGGCTGTAATACACATTTGTGAGTCATATTACAGAAAGTGAAAGTGGAATTATCCTATTGACGACAAAGCTAGAAGCAGAGCTTCTTGAGGGGCTGTACAGTTCTCCTCTGCTTTTGACACGGTCTCTGTGGTCCGTCTGCCTGTGTATGCCATTCTCCCAGGGCATGGATGAACATATATAGGCTATCTCCATTCTCCATCAGTGTCCCACACCCTTAAATCTTTATAGTTGTGACTAGAAGTAGGGATGTCTGCTACATGGCCAGAAGTGCCTTGGCCTTAGCAAGTAGAATTCTCTTAGGTTTTTTTTTTTCTTGTTTTTTTTTTTTCATCATCTGGCTCAGATTTTCTGCTCTCTTAATGTTCTCCCAGCTGCTTGACTATTTTTTTATAGTAGGAACAACCTTATTATCTGATTATTATTCACTCAGCATGAATGATTGGCTTTTTCCTCTCATCCCTAACACTTGAAGTGTCATGTGAGTTTCTAGTATATTCTAATGACTAGGTCTGACTGTTGACTTTACAAAATGTGTCTAGCCATCTGATGATGAGGAATGACCAGTCACCATGTCAATACTTAGGTGGTTCGTTCCCATGCTCATGGACAAGGACACGGGTTGTGGTCTCCCATTCTGTTCATGCTTCTGCCTCATGAAATTTTCATTTTACGTGGAACTAGGTTTCCATTTGTTCGAATTAAATAGTAGCAAATGTTCAGTTCTGTCAATTCTTCATATAAAATGACTCAAGAAGCCTCCTCTTCCACCCAAGCGAAGCCAAAAACAGATGCAAGCTCGTATTGTAGAGCTAAGCAGTGTGCTTGTGTGACTGAAGCCAGGACAGATGCACTGGGACAGCTGGGTGTCACCCTGGTTGTGGGGTGGGGGTGGGGTAACAGTGGTTTAATGTGGAGCCCTGCTTGGCTTACTCTGTTTGGTCCCAGGATGACATCCTTTTTTTGTTCCACCTGTGAGCCTCCATTCCCTTCCGAGTATACACATCCCTTATAAGATGGAGCCCACAGCAAGGGGTGGGGCACACCTGCAGCCTCTGACCTATCTTGTTCGGCATTTGTATATTATCTGGATCATTCCCAAGACTGAATTTTTGGATTTCCTCTACAGTTTGGGAACCTTCTCACAGATGACTGGGAGACAATACAGGTGACTGGGAGGCAGTACAGGTGACTGGAGACAATACAGGTGACTGGAGACAATACAGGTGACTGGAGACAATACAGGTGACTGGGAGACAATACAGGTGACTGGGAGACAATGTAAGAGCCATGGGATACCCACCCCCTTTTGCCTTTTATTTTGAAGGCAACGTCTTACTAAATTGCCCATGCTGGCCTTGAACACACTCTGTAGTCCAAGCAGGCCTTGAACTCAAGAACCTGCCTCTTTTTCCTAGGCACACTGAGTGGAGGTGAGGTCTAGCTGTTGCTCTAACTGCAAAGCTGTGGACTATTTCCCCCAAGCCCATGCCATCCTTGGTCAACTTTCCCTCATGACCTCATATCCCAAAGTAGGTGACTCCATCCCTTCCTACATTAATTACTAGACGAGGAGAATAAAAGTAACAGAATTGCATTAGACTAATGAAGATTTATTTACTGGTATTGGGGACAAGGTTAATCTTTCCTCATAATGGGACTCTGCAATAGAATGCAGGGATTTTAAGTAGAATGGGTCTTATATTACAAGTAAGAAAATTTAAATGTATGGGGCTGGGAAGATAGTCTAATTGGTAGAGGGCTTGCTACACACACAAGAGGACCAGCACCAATGGAAAAGTCATGCACTAAAGCCCCAAACCTAACACTAATGTCAGGGGTGGCAACACCAGAGCTCACTAGCGAGACAGTCTAAGCCAATTTCCATGCTCTGGACTTAGTGAGCGACACTGTCTTAAAAATAATGT
Organism: Ondatra zibethicus; assembly: GCA_004026605.1. Lineage (NCBI taxonomy): Eukaryota > Metazoa > Chordata > Mammalia > Rodentia > Cricetidae > Ondatra > Ondatra zibethicus. The sequence continues at coordinate 155,729 of PVIU01002225.1, read as the reverse complement.
GCAGAACAGTTAAGGAGGGGACTTGCTATCAACCTCTGGCCTCCATGCAGAATCACATTGCACATGCATCCACACCTGCACATGGGTGTACACACATACATGTTGGCTTCATGGGATTCTGGAGCTGCTAGAACACTGAAAGCACAAAACCACTTTAATGAGTATGAAATGATATGCATGATATGTGAAAGAAGGGCTCCACTCTCCCATAGAGCAACTCAAAAATCTCACAGAAATAAACAATTGCCATTAGCATCTTTGCTGGCAACTGTTTGTCAATATGACACTAGCTATAGTCACCTGGGAAGAACGAACTTCAACCGAGGAACTGCCTCCATCAGGTTGGTCTATAGGCGAGTCTGTGGGGGTATTGTCTTGACAAATGGTTGGTAAGGGAGGACCCAGCCCACCATAGGTGGTACAACCCCTAGGCAGGTGGTCCTGGTAGGTATAAGAGAAGTAGCTGGACTTGAGGGTGCAGAGCAAGCCAGTAGGCAACATTCCACCAGGACCTCTGCTTCAGTACCAGCCTCCAGGTTTCTGCCGAGTTCCTGCCCTGCCTTCCTCCAGGATGGGGTATGACAACAGGAACCAAACTAAGACAGCATCAAATTCACTCTGTTTTCAAAATGAAGAGACTCTGAGCTAGAGCTACTCCATTCCCCTGCCCCAAGGTTGCACAGGTGGCTCACCCAGGCTCCACACCGTCATCAAATAAACTGTTGCTGGCTCCTCATGCCTCAGAGTCACCTCTCTTGACACTGAATTTGGAACTTGGCTAAGACCTGCTTCCGATGCCAGTGCTACTATCTTGGTGTCTTGTTGCCATAACTGAAAGCGAAAGGTCAGGCGATTCATACAAAGGAGAGGGGTGTTTAGCTCTCAGTTCTGAAGGCTGAGACTCGCAGTATCCAGGTACCAGCACCTGGTGGGGGTCTTCTAATGCCTCATTGTAACATTGTGAAATGAATCCCAGGGGCTGCACAGCAAGTGCCAGCTCTGATCCCTTGCCCCCCCCTCCCCAGATCTACAGCCTAGGCTATGTAGCTGAGGATAGCCCTTACTTTCTGATCTGTCTATTTCCCAAACACGCAGGGATTCACGCGGTGTGGATTCCACCACATCCAACGCTCTCTGTCTTACAAAACTGTGAATTCCACCTTGGAGCTTCACCTTCATGATGTCATCAAATCTTATCTTCCAAAGGACTCACCTCCCGATGTCCCCCAAACACATGAGCTTCTTGGGGAGACATTCAAACCCCAGGCTGGCTCACAGAATGTGTGAAGCTTCATGTTCAGAAGTCCCCACACATGGCAGCGCAAGGCTGCCTTTCCCACATTTTAAGAGCCTCCGGTGAGACTATGCTGGGCTTCTGTCGGGTTTCAAGCAGCGAAGCTGGAGCTCCAAAGTACGGTAGGATCCTGGCTTACCATCAAGGCTTTTTTTAGATCCATCTTGCCCTTGAAGGGCAGGTGTGCTGAGTGAAGCCTGGTGTGTGTCTTTCCTGTTCCTGGAGGTTTTCAGGAAGTGAAAACATCCTTCTGCGGATGAAAGTGTTGAGAATCAAAATGTGTCTTGATTGGGAAGCTCTGCCCAGTCTTCATGAGGTCATTCTCAGCTGCCTCAGTGGACATGCCCAAACCCCAGAAACCTCTCAGTCACAGGGATACCACGGCTGTTCAGATACCCAGCCACGGTTTTTTCTTTCTCATCATCCATCTTAGTGTAGATGTATTTTTGTAAAATTCTTCTGTAAATCCCTATCTGCTTGCCCCTACACTTTCTTCTTCTTCTTCTCTTTAAAAAAATATTCATTTTTACGTGTATGGGTGTTTTGCCTCCGTTTCTATCTGGGCACCGGTCATGTGTCTGGTGCCCTTAGATCCTCTGGGACTGGGCTTGCAAATGATTGTGAGCCTTCATGTGGGTGCTGGGAGTTGAACCTGGGTCCTCTGGAAGAGTTGACAGGTGCTCTTAATTGCTGAGCCATCTCTCCAGTCTCCTCCCACTTTTGAACTTACCAAGTATATCTTGATTCTCCCGCTCCCTGCTGTCTCTTTTTGCTCATTTTCTTTTTGTTGTACTTTCAACTTTGTCACTCCACTCCCATCCAGTACAGACATCTCTGTCTCCTTTTATGTGAGGGCTTCCCCATCTTCCTAGACATTCCTTGCTAAGACCAAGATGAGGTAGAAAAGACTTCAGAGTCAGTGGGCAGTAGGTAGAAGCAGCCGGAGGGAAGTTACTTCCAGAAAGGGGTGTAGGGCTTTCTGGCTCTGTTTTGTCTAATACTTTCATCATATGTCCCCAACACAAAGTCATAAAGGTCACACTTTCCCAAGTTTGTTGGTTGCCCAATAAGGCAAGGCAATTACACACGTGGGGTGCCAGAAGCAGAATCCAAAAGCATCCTGGAAGGCAACAAAATAGGCTTACTCTTCTCTTAAGTGGGAAAATGAGTTGCACAAGTCTAGAAAAAGGGCAGGTGCAGCTGAGCAGTGAGAAAAAAATCGTTTAATTGCTGTAGCTAAAAGTAGGGTAAAAAAGAGACCTCTGTAGTTAGAACCTCAGCCCCTTTCTCAAGCATATCTGAGATGGAACAGCACTAAAGAAGGACAAAGCTTGAACTGAGATGGAAGGGTCATACACCACACCAAAGACGGGCAGAGCCATGAAAGTCAGTCAAAAGCAACCAGAGCGGGTGGGAAGAACAGGGGATGGCCAGCTTGGGTAGCAAAAGGATGCACCAGCCTTTCAAGAATTGTAGAAGCCAGACCGTCAGCTCCAATAAGTTTGACTTCATCCTTTCACTGAAAAGATCTATTTGGCCACAGGCAAAGTTATCTAAAGATGGAGCGGGCTGCTTCCTGGAGAAATATGTACTTTTTGTTTAAAAAAAATTGAGGGATTGGTCTAGTTTTTCAAAATAAATCAAATATTGGTAGGTAGTTGAAGAAGATGCTGATAATTCTTCATGGTGTGTGTGCATGCGCGTGCACACCCAGGTACATATAGTGGCCAGACGTCAAGGTCATATGTCTTCTTCAATCACTGTCATCCTTTTTCTTTTGTATATAGCATGTTTTGAACCCTAGTTTTTGCTAATCCAGATTGTCTTTAGGTGTTTATTTGTTTGAGATATGATTTCATTAAGTAGTCCAGGATAGCCTTAAACTCACCATTAAGTAGCCCAGGATAGCCTTAAACTCACTAACTTCTTCTCTTCACCTCTTTTCTTCATTTTACTTCGAGTTTTTTAAGCGTATATATGTATATCTGAGTGTGACTTTGTAAATGCTGAGTGCAGGGTGGGAGGAGGTCAGCAGAGAGCTCTGGATCCTTGGGACTGGTATTCCATGCAGTTGTGATCCTCCTGGCATGGGTGCTGAAAGCTAAACTCCCATCCTCCTCCACAAGAGAACTACCGCCTTTAACAGCTGAGAGAGCTGAGCCGTCTCTCCAGCCCTTATTTCTTGAGACAGTTTCTCACTGATCCTGAAGCTCACTGATTCAGTTAGCATAGTTGACCAGAAAGCTCCAGAGATCTGACTGTCTCGCCCTTCCCAGCACTGAGATTACAGGTGTGTGCCACCACACCTGGCTTTTATGTGGGTGCCAGAGATCCAAACTCAGGGCTTCATGCTTGCACAGCTAGCAGTTTATCTGCTGAGTTCTCTCCCCTAAGTTCCTATAGTTAATACGGGTAGGAAACGCTGATGATAACAATAGTCATTACTCACTGTTAGCTGCGGACGTGGTACTCAGTGTTTTATGTGCATTATCTTACTCAATCCCTACAGAAACATGCTGAGCTTGTTGCTATGAGCACTACCATCTAGGAAATGAGGAAGGCAGTTCAGGGAAGCCGAGGATGAACCCAAAACACGGCAATAAAGGATGAAGCCCCCATGGTGAGTGGGGGATCAGGCACCTAACAGTGCAGAGCCCCTCGCACTGTTGTTTGATGCGGACTGTGGAGGCTGCAGAGGTGGCAGATGGGAAGATTCTTTCAGGGTGGTTTGTCATTTGCAGCAGTACAGGGGGAAGACATGGAAGGCTCCCGGCAACGTGAAAGTGCTAAAACAAGCCCTATAAGTATTTGTTCAGTGGATTTTTTTGTCCAAAGCTACAAGCATCAGTTTGGGTTTTTAATGACAGCAGCAGTGAGTGAGGCAATGAGAGGAATGATGAGGCCCCCATCAATTCTGGTGTCAACAGCCAAAGTTATACTTCAGTCTTTAACATAGAGGGAGACCCGGATTCCGTTTGTTTTGTAGAGTCTTTAATGGTTGTCCACGGGAAATTTAGTCTGAATACCGAGTCCAACGCTAAAGGAAGTTAGAAAGCCTCCCAATGACAACAAAGTCCTCCGTTCAGTTCCAAGCCATTGTGTTTTACTGTGAGCGATGGGTCTATCTATACCCCCAGTTTAGAGGTCCCTGGGTTTCTTTCAAGTTGACTTAAGTCTTGAAACTGAAGGCTCAGAGGAGAGTCCCAGGGGCAGAATCAGGGCTCAGAAGACTTGGACCTAGTGGGACTTCACGGAGGAGTGAGGGTTGCCAGTGAAATAATTGAGAATCGTGTTTAACAATCACTTGACCAGGAAACATGGGGTATGGAGACAGATTCAAGCACAGGTGTGGGGACTAGATGAAGGTTAGGTCATTTTCTGTGTTCAAGGCCCGGGCAGAAGATTCTCTCCTCAACAGGGTGTAAATGAGACCAGGCGCTGGGAAGGAGGTGAACGCAGCACCCTGACTGAGCCTCTGCTTGGCTGGGTGAGAGCTCAGCGCTAGGATGTGGTAACCTGTCACCTTCAGCTTGACACTTGAATCTGCCCAGGCCTTTTGGACCAGAGCCTGTCATGTGAAGGTCTTCCAATCAGGTGACTTTGAATCAGGGTTGTCCCCCAGGGGTTTGGGGGAAGAAATGAGTAACCAGATTGCACCAGACCCTCGCTTGCTGCGACCTGCTCCCAGGCCAGGCCCATCCCCGACCCAGGCTCTGTTTAGAGCCCAGAGCCTCCGCCTGGTAGAACGCGTGGTAAAACATAAAAAGGAGCCTGGGCAGGAGGAAAGGCCGGGGACCATTCGCGGTTGCTCCTAGGGCCTTTGAATGTGCAGCTGCTGCAGCATGGGAGCACCCCAGTGGCAACTCTTGTTTATTGGGTGGAAGGATGCCACGTTCTTACCTCGGAGGCCTAGGGGTGTGAGCGGGAAGTGTGATAGATAAGAGTGTGCTCAGAGCCAAGCGGCTGGTCTCAGAACTGGGTCACCTCACAGACCAGCACAACGACGACGTGTCCCCTGGGATCAGGTTTCATTCTTCCTTGTCAAACCCGGTGGTGCCCTCAGGCTGATGGCAGCTCCCAGGCTCTCCTTTGTCCTACAGTTCCAGGAGGCCAAGGAGAGAAGTGACACAAAGGGCCAAATGCCCAAACTCCCCACTCGCTCTCTGCACAGCGGAGCTGGCTCTCCCAGGGGTAAAGCAAAGAGGGTGTGTGTGTCTTGGGTCTTGGGCCCAAGGGGTTCTTGGGACAGTAGGGGTGAGACCTGCACAGCCACCACCCGACTTCGCCAAGAGCTGTGCTGGGGATTGGAGACTGCCTCCCTTTCCACCACCTTGGGTCTTTCTAACTTGTATTTCTGCTGATGCTGGAGCCCTGGTGTTTTGCCCTTAGAGACACCCTGTAATTGAAAGGAGAGAGGGGAGAGGGAAAAAAAATATACCGCTTGGTGCCTGAACTCCAAGACAGACACTTGCTGCCCTCTAACGGCCTCCTGCCTGTGAGTTCCCAGGCTGGGCTGGCACCAGGCGCTGGCTTCCTTCCTGCAGGGTCTGCGGTGTGGGTTTCCTTCCTCTGGGTAGCAGGCCCCTTTCCCTACAACTGCTGAAAGAGCCAGCCCTTTCGCATCGCAAGGAAAAGATGTCAAAAGTCAAGCGGTTCTGGTGTGGCTGGCTCAGAGAGAAAAGACTGGTCCAAAGTTTCTCTGCTGGACCCGAAATAACCCATAGTAGTGTTTGTGTGGCCTTAAGGACCCTGCTGTCTTCGAAAGGGACAGCTACTTTTTTTTTTTTTTTTTTAGATCTGCGATTCCTAGCAGCTCCCTATGTTAGGGAAAGGAAAGCACAATGTGCTGGCAAGGGCCAGCAGTTGTCATCAGGTTTGTGCACACAAAGGGGCTTCCTTTTCCTGCCCTGATGGGTGGGGGTGGGGCGAGAACTGTGGGCAGGGGTTCCCTCCCCGTGCTTTCCTTAGGAACCTCAAGAACCAACTCCAAAGGCAAACATGGACCTCTCTACAAAACATCTGTTGGGTGAATATTTGAAAGCCTGGAGACACAGGTTGGACAGCATCCAGTTCTGTGTAGAGAGGAACCAAGCATTTGCTCAAAGGGACAAAGGTCAGAGGTACGGGAGAAAAGCTGGGACATACTTCTTTTTGGGAAGTTGGGAAGCTTGGCCCCAGAGGAGATGGAAACAACCTGAAAGAGGGCTCACCTGGTTCAGGGGACTGGGCTGGGAAGACGCTCTGTGACTGGCTGGGCAGAAAGCAGGGTGAAAAAATTAGAGCCCTTGAGTTTAGAATGACCTGCAGAGTGAGGCTTCTTGGGGAAAGTATCATCTTGAGACAATGTGTGGAATGGATTTTCTTCAGTTTTTGTGAAGTTGGGGATCGGTGGTCACCGAGATGAGTGGGGGAGGTCTGCAGGGAGTTCTCTGTGGGGCTGGCAAATCATTGCTGTCTGTCTTCAGGACAGAGGAGTTATGGAGAGGCAGGAAGTAGAGCTGCTGAGATGGAGCGTGAATTCACGAGCATCAGTTTTACAAGGGGGCTAGTGCTCTACCCCTCCTGAGTTTCTCTTCATAGAAAGAGAGGAAAAAACGCTTACTTTTTATTTTGTTTTTTTTTTTAATCTGGAGCTTGGGTTGCAAAAATTTGCCATTGGAAAATGAGCAATTCTTTACCCTTTGGCCACTCACAGAATCAACCCCCCCCATACACACACACACACACACACACACACACACTTTTCTCATAATCATGAACAAGTTTGAAAAAAATTCAGTTAAGGGCTGCTGCTGTTGGTGATGGTGGTGCCTTTAATCCCAACAGTTGGGAGGCAGAGACAGGCAGATTTCTGTGAGTTCAAGGCTAGCCTGGTCTTCATAGTGAGTTCCAGGACAGCCAGAGCAAACAGTGAGACCCTGTCTCATAAAACAAACAAACAAAAAACAAAAAAAAAATTAAGTTAAATTTAAAAAATTTTAAGGTTTCGAGGTTTCTTCTTCCTCTTTTCTTTCTCATCTCTTCCCTCCCCTCCCCTCCCCCTTTGCTCCTCCTCCTCCTCTTCTTGACAGAACTGACCTGAAATTCTGGTTTCTGGTTGCCTAATGGTGCTCATTTGTCTGCAGACTGTAAGTAGCTTTGGAAGCAGTTGAAAGCCTGGTGTGCCTCTGTATGTGCCTAACTGGCCCCATGGAGTCTTGCTTCTCAGCTGTGAAGGGTTGGTAAGTCAAGGGCAAAGCCAGCTTTTAGTATTGGCTTACTTAAGGGTGTAGAGTGGAGAGAAATGATAAATATAATTTCTGCCTTAAGGCTTGAACTGTTTCATGATGACTCCCTGCCCCCAAGCCCAAGTTGGAGCATGGGATTCTAGGAAATGTTTTCCATCTTGTTCAGCTCCTTTGTCTTCCCAGCATGTTACACAAAGTGACTTCTACCCTGGAGACGTGTGCCCCAGGTGTGTGAGATGAAGGGCATTCATTTGCTCTTTGGATTTTTTTTGTTGGGTGAGGCAGGGTTTGCTTTTATTTAATTTGCAGTAAAATCAAAAGTTGATGGTGGGCCCTGGTCTTATATGTTACGTTTAAAGCAAAAGAGTGTAACCAGAAGATACCAAAAGGTTCCTTTATTTTTTATTATTATTTATTCCATGCAGCCAGGGGATGGAATCTAGGGAGGGCCTTGGGCATGCTAGGCAACACCTCTCACCCCTCCAATCCTGGAGATATCTTTAAGTCTCTGATATTTCATCATTCTTGATTTAATGTTCTAACCATGGCCAGAAGAAGCTAACAAGATGGAAACTGTGTGTCCTGGGGACAACGGCATCTCACAGGAGGGCTGTAGTTCAGCAGAACGCGTGAGCCTCCAGAGACACTTGGCACACTAGAGAGCATGACAAATCTCCCATGTCATTGTGTTTGAACACAGTCTTACTATGCTGCCCAGGCTGACTCCCATGTGTCCAGCTCTAAACCTTGTTTCTTGGCATTTCCATGCTGCGGGGTAGGCATGAAAGTGGCCGTGGGTGTATGTTGGTAGGTAAACTAGGGGCCTCACTTCCTGGATGTGAAATGGTCCTCACAGGCCATATTTGAACACTTGCTCCCAAGGAGGTGCCTCTGCTTTGGGAGGCTGGGAAGCCTTTAGATAGGGCCTAGCTTGATGACGTCGAGTAAGGTATTTGAAGGCTGCCGTCCACTTCTCTCCGGTACTCAATCCTGTTTAAGATGCCCAGTGTGAGCAATGCTCTCCATGTTCCCACCACCAAGACACAGCTAATTGCCCTGCCTCCATGGATGGACTGCTTTCTCTAAACTGAGAGCAGGAGTACATTTTTCCTCCCTTAAGTTACTTCCTTCAGGTGTCCAGTCACAGCTTCAAGAACAATGAGCAACATACCACCCAGAGCCCTTTGCCCCTGAGCCAAAATCCCAAGCCACTGTCTGCTGTCTGCTTTTATGTCTCTGGGAATGGATCCCATGATCTCATTCATTCTAGACAAGCACTCCTCAACTGAGCTTGCTTTTGAACTTTGTGCTTTGTGGGGTATATGCATGTTTGCATACAGAGGCAGAACACGGTGCCATCTTTACTCACGCTAAAGCTACATCACAGCCTTAGCCATCCCCCTCCCTTCCTGCTTTTTTCCTTTTTGGCAGAGCTGAGGTGGAATCGTGGCATCATTCCTGCTACATTAATGCTCTGCTACTGAGTCACACCCTCGGCTCAACACAGCACCTTATTTTCTTATATTTTATAATGATTTATTATTACTATTTGTAATCATGTTAAAAAAAAAGAGGTGTGTGTCTGCATGTTAATATGTACACAAGTATGTAGGAGCCCTTGGAGGTCAGAGGCATTAGATGTCCTAGAGCTGGAGGTACAGACTGTGGCCACTTGATTTGGGTGCTGGAAACTGACCTTGGGTTCTCTGGGAAATGAATTTGGGGTGCTCTTAAGTGCTGAGTCACCCCTCAAACCCTATTTCTCATTTTTTTACGGGGGGACTGGGTGGGTACATATATGAGTGCATGCATACTAGGGATGAAAGTTTTGCTATTCCTGTAGGCTTGTAGGAAGTTAAGAGTCCTACAGACCTAAGCCTTTTCCCTGGTAAAGTCAGGCACATTCTCTGACAGTGTGTGGATGCAGGACTCAGTATTTCTATGTCACAAAGGTCAGTATCATTGTTTCCCCTCCCCTTTCTTCCCTCTTTCTTTCTATTGGTGGTGATGGAGAGGGAGCCTGAGTCCTTGTGCATGCTAGGCAAGCACCCACCTCGGTGCTACACCTCCACCCCCAATTATTATCATTTTTGTATATAAAGACTAGATTCAAAGGCTGGATGGTGCTGAAATGTAAACTGGCCTCAGTGAGCTCTTGGCCGCATTGGGGCTTGTGATCTGGTGACAGAAAGGATTGGGATCAAAGTAGAAAGAAACACTTGGGAGAAAGTTGGGAGTGAGAAAGGAGATCTAGGTCCCTTTGTAGAGAAAGCAGCTCAGACCACAGTGTTGAGGTGTGTGGAAAGGGTTACTGTAGCAGTGGGTAAGGAGGAGGGACACAAAGTACGATGTCAGCTCTGCCTGGGGCATCTGACTGAGAACACACACCCAGGGAACCCAGGCACATGGCCGAGAAACCTGCAAAGGGACCTTTTGGCTATGGAAAGGGGGGGCCTGCAGGGGCCCCAAACTGGGAACCAGTCCAAAGTCTGCCAGGGAGAGAGGGAACTTGGAATAACAGCCGGGTAAGTTCCTGCTTAGTGGATAAGCTGGGGGCTGGTTCAGGTGAGGGCACACCTGTGAGTTACTAATCCCTACAAAGTTGTACCTTGGGATCCCTCATGCTCAAAACTGTGAAAAGAAAGGCCGGATTGTACGGAATAACCTTGGAGGAAGGAACTCTGAGGGGGGGACGTTTTAAAAAGAAAATCTGATTTGGAGTTGATATAGGGCTTGGGGGGCTGTTCTTGCTCATGGGCAGAAGTGCCCATGAAGACAAGAATCAGAGCTGGGCACCAAATATGGGCAGAAGTTAACTGCCTTCTTGTACATACTTATAGAAGAGATTATCTTCCGGTTGTGTGGACTCTTTCGTCTATTTTTGTTGATAGCAGTTTCTCAACCTTTTCAAGTGTGATATACATTCAGAAAAGACGCCAGAATCCCAAACCACATGCTAAAAGTTTGCAAATGCTCTCTGCAGCTAGCTTTCTATGACTTGCAGCAGGAGCCCGCCTCACTCATCATGACCCTCCTAGCTCCAGCTCTTGGCCTGCATCACAACCCAGTGTGCCTGATTATTTCTCCTTAGTCCTACTTTTGTGGGTCCCTCCCCACCCCCATCCTGAGATCCCTGTCCTGAGAGCCAGTTCAGTACCTTGCCCATACTGAGTCAGTGCCCTAACCCTGAGCTACAGCCCCAGCCTGAGGGGGGAAACATTAAATTGTGGTGTCAGACACCACAGTCCACCATAGAGCTTACTCTTTGAACCATTCAGACACCATGTGTGGTGTAATGGCAGAAGTAATTTGACAGTGACCATTACTACCATCCACCTCCCCAACTTTTTTTTCAGAAGAGGCTCTATACCCGCAATCGCTAATCCCCGCTCCTCCTGCTCCCAGCTAATGGCAGCGACCACCATTCCATTTCCTGTCTCAATGACTTTGGTGACTTCAGGGACCTCATTTTCCTGGAGATCAAAGGACAACTTGCAGGAACTGGTTCTCTCCTTTCTATCAGTCCCGGGGATGGAAGTCCCGTCCCCAGGCTCGGTGGCAAGCATCTCTATCCACTGGATCATCTCCTTTTGGAGGAACTACCTGCTGCGTCCCCACAGCTCTTTCCTTGTTCTCTATAATGATGGAACCCTGCAGCCCACACCCTTGGGTTTGGCGTCAGCAAATTTATTTTTGTGAAATTCAATTTTTGTTGGTATGTGAACGTACCCCACCCTGTGTGTGTGTGTGTGTGTGTGTGTGTGTGTGTGTACTGTAATGCTGGAGATAATTCCCAGGGCCTTGTACATGTTGGGCAAGTACTCCTTGCGGTGGGCCCATACAGTACATTTATAATAGAGGACTTTGATCAGTTCAGTTACCCAGCTGATAAATACCCTGGCTGATAAGATAATGCATTTCCACTCCTCTAAGCTCACTTGCCCTGGGAATCCTCCATCTACAACAATCCACCTAAATGAAAATACAGTTGGTATAATCACCCTTATCACATGTGACCTCTGAGTCCCCTGTGGGTTACATCGAATAATTTTCTAAAACCATATTTTCAGATTCTCAAGAAAGAAAAATAGCTCTTAAAACAAGTGATCTTGTTTAGTACTAGCCTCCACACTCAGCAGGTCTTTTTGAAGTGTTCAGGTGAGTTCCAGCTGTTGCTCAGCGGAGCGGGGAAAGCCTGTCCTAATGTGGTCTGTGGAGGAAGCTGACGGAAGGAGGACAGGCAGGACTTCCTCAGAGAAAAGAAATTAGGAACAGAATGAGTGGCTGGTGGTCTCACTGGCCCTCCCGGGGCCATCGCCTATGATGACACAGGCAGGGCAGATGTCCTACCTGCTCTCTGAAAAGTTGGGATTGAATGTGTGCAATGGAGAACAACGTGTGTGTGTGTGTGTGTCTCCTCCAACTCTGGTCCCACAAGGCCTTGGTTTCTCCACTGGTGGTAATAACTTACCTGGAACCTGAAAAGACAAACAGCAGCAAAAACTGCACGGGAAAGAAAAAACAGTTTAAACAAATATTCAGTGTAATTCTCAGGGGATTCAAGGATCCTGATCCATGGAGTTTTCTTTTTTAGGCAGATGGCTGTGGATGGAGCATGTCAGAGAAGCGAGTGCAGAGGTGTGGAAATGTGTTATCTGTGGCCCCGCCTTGAAATCCCAGCCACTCCTGAGGCTGAGGGCAGGAGGACTGGAAGGTGCATGGGCTCTAGAGATACAAAGTGTTCTGCTCTCTGGTGTCATTTTTTAAAAAGTATTTATTTCCAGAAAGCCAACAGACCTTTGGGCCCCCTGTCTTTCTGGAAAATTTGTGGTATAGGATGGAGAGCAGATTTTATCCAAATCCAAACTCAACCCCTGTGGGGTTTGTTTTGAAAGCTTTAAGCAATTTAGGAGATGATGAGCTTGGTCTCAAGAGTGATGTGTCCCATCCCATCCCCAGCCCGCCCCCACCCCTCTGTGTGTGTGTGTGTGTGTGTGTGTGTGTGTGTGTGTGTGTGTTTGGCTGCTATGAACTGGGCAGTCTCCTCTGTCACACACTCCAATCATGATGTGCTTCTTTTTTTAGTAAAGCAGATAAATTCCCAATAGAGGCCAGTCAAAGCGCAGGAGTGCTTTCCTGTGGTTGGGAAAGAGTAAGTAGGTGGGTGTTAACTCAGCTTTGTGTCATGTCGCTATAACAAATACCCAAGATGAATCAATCTAAGCAGAGGAAAGTTCA